>JAXQQM020083628.1:0-19815 GCA_034641835.2 Pinus albicaulis
TATACCTACTAGGAATGCCACAGATTCATTCTGTAGAAATTTCCTGTTTTGCCCAACCCCGGTTTCAGTATCACTTATTTCTCCTTTTGGTTAAATGCCCTTTCCCATATCCTTACATTCAACACTCAGAAAAATAATTTTTATTTGTTGAAACAACAATCACTTTGCTGAAACAGCAATCACTTTGCTGAAACAAAAATCACTTTGCTGAAACACAAGTTACTTTGCTGAAACACAAATTACTTTGCTGAAACACAAATTCTGGAAATTTTTTACAGAATGCTGAAACTGCAGAAATAAAAAAAAACACACAGCAAGCTGAAACAGTCATTCAACACATTTGAACACTGAGATTTTTGGTCAACTTGACCCTGGAAAAACCCCCTACAACTCTTGGGGAAAACCAGTCTTGAGAGCTCCTTCTTATTTCTGAAATTACTTTTACAGAGAGGCAGAAATTACAGCAAAAATTTCAGCAACTAAACAACAGTACTTATCTCGATTTCCGTGCATTCACTCCGCCTTGGAAAACGTGCAAAACAGGAAAAACCCAAAACAGAAATTTTACAGCATTTATGACAACATTAAATGCTGAATGAGCTTCTCGATTTTTGTGCCCAGCTGTACGGACGTACTGCTGTATGGACTGTACGGAAAACCCAGCTACTTCTTCTCCTCAAAATCTGCGCTCCTTTGCCTCGAAATCTGTGCCGAAACTGACTGTACGGCTGCTGTACGGATTTCCAGAAATATGTACCACCAAGCAGCAGTCTCTCTCCTCGATTTCTGTGCCCAGAATCTTCCCAGAATTAAATGCTGAAGCTGCTGTACGGTTCTCCTTGAAAACTGTGCCTCTCTCCCTCGAAAAAATGTGCCCAACACTTGCTGTACGGATTTCTGCCTTGGAATCCGTGCCTCCTTGCTGCTGTACGGACTTTGCTGAAGTTTCTATCAGCTGTTCTCTTTCTCCTCTCTGCTCAGAAATCTCCCTTGCTCTCCTTCTCCTCCTCTCTCAATCTGCTCATGAAAGAATGAATGATCTTTTCCTCCTTTTCCTCCTTTAACCTAACCCTAAGTGACTTTTGGGGAATCCCTAAATCCAATGGCTGAAATAGATTGAGATCTAGGGCTGAGATTAAATGCTCATTTAAATCTCACTTTCTATTTTTAATTCACCCCACTTTAATAAAGACCCACTTAGTCATTTATTTCCAAAGTCACTTTTTCCTTTCTAATTTTACATTGACTTTATTAAAAGTCACTTTAAAATTAGACTTTAATAACTTTATCACTTAAGTCACTTTTAAATTAGATTTGACTTTATAAAAATTATAAAGTCACTTTAGGAGAAAAATTAAATTCTTTTGGACACTTTTCCCTAGGCCAAAGATCAAAGCCTTAGGGAACCACCTGTCCTCAGGTACCAAATTTCAACACTCCCTCTTACCGAGGAAGGTGTTCCTCACCACACCCATCTTGTCTCTGAAGTAGACATGCTTGCCCCATGGTAAGGCTTTGGTAAGAATATCTGCAACCTGCTCATCAGTGGGAATATACTCAAACTTCACAGCTCCCTTCTGAACATAGTCTCTGATGAAATGATATTTGATCCCGATATGCTTTGACTTGTCATGAAATACTGCATTCTCTGTGAGTTTAATGCAACTCTGATTATCACAGTAAATCATTGAAGGTCTCAACGGCTGACCAAATAAGCCAAACAACATCTTGCGAAGCCAGATGGCCTCACAACTAGCTAGACTGGCTGCCATATACTCTGCTTCTGCTGAACTCAATGCTACTGACTGCTGCTTCCGGCTGAACCATGACACCATTGCCGAACCCAACCCAAAACAACACCCTGAAGTGCTCTTCCTATCAAAAGCACAACCTGCCCAATCAGAATCAGTGTAACCTGCCAATCTCACTCCATCCCCCTGCCTGTAGTCCAGACCATAATCCACTGTCCCCTGCAAGTATCGCGAAATGTGTTTTGCAGCCACCCAGTGAACCTTCCTAGGCTCACACATAAACTGACTCATCGTGTTGACTGCAAAACAAATATCTGGTCTAGTGTTGACCAAATACATCAAGGAACCAATCAGCTGTCTGTACAATGTGGGATCCACCAACTCGGAATCCGAAGCATGAAGCTTCTTCCAGTTGGTGATCATCGGTGTCGACATGGGTCTACAATCCTCCATGTGGAATCTGCCAAGGATGTCCACAACATACTTCCCATGTCCCAGGAAGAAATGCCCCTCCTCCTGCCACACCTCCAAACCCAAAAAGTAATGCATCAAGCCGATGTCCTTCATCTCAAACTCCACCGCAAGATCTCTCTTGCAGTGCTCTATGAGTCTCTCTGCACCTGTAATGACTAAGTCATCCACATACAGCACCAGAATGAGAGGCTCCTCACCTATCACAATATAGTAAGGTTCGGATCTGCCTCACTCTTTGTGAAACCCATCCCCTGCAAGTATGTATCTATCCTGGAGTACCAAGCTCTAGGAGCTTGCTTCAGGCCATAAAGGGCCTTCTTCGGTCTGCACACATGGGACTCCTTCCCATGCACCTCAAAGCCCTGTGGCTGCTCAATGTACACCTCCTTCTGTATGAAGCCATTAAGAAATGTGGTCTTCACATCCATCTGGTGGATCTTCCAACCCATCTCTGCTGCTATCGATATAATGGAGTGGATCGAAGTATATCGAGCCACGGGAGCGAAGGTCTCCTCATAATCAACTCCCTCTACTTGGGAGAACCCTCTAGCCACAAACCTCGCTTTGAATTTCTCAATGCTGCCATCTGCAGCATGCTTTACCTTGTAAAGCCATCTGGAAGTAACCACGGTTTTGCCCTCAGGCCTCGGCACCACCTCCCAAACATCATTCTTCATGATAGAAGAATACTCCTCCTGCATGGCCTCTCTCCAGACCTGCTGGCTAGCTGCCTCCTCATAGCTAGAAGGCTCAGAGTCAAGGATGCTGGTAGCCATTGCCATATAGCTACAAAACCTCTCAGGTGGTCTGCTCTCTCTGACCGGCCTCTTAGGCTCAGCAACAGATGTGGCATCTCTCAAGGTGTCCTGAAGCCACTTGGGCTTCCTCTTCCCTGAGCACACTTCTCCCGCCGGAGAATAAAACTCCTCCTCCTCAACATCGGGAGCCTGAACTCCTGACTGTCTGTCTGCTGTCCTCCTGCCTGCACCTGAACCTGTAGATGCTGAGGTACCGTGTGAACTGTCCATCAGTGGACTCCCCAGTGAACTGCTCTGTGGATTGCTCTGCGTGCTGCCCATAGCTCCACCCCTCTGACTCTGCGAGCCACTCCCCACTGACGGACCTGACATCGTCATAGATGTACCTCCGGATCCTCCTGATCCCTGCCCACTGGATCCCTGCGACTGACTCAACTGCTGCTGAGGGTCTCGCTGATCCAGATACTCTAACTCCCGTGACCTCCTAAAGGCCCTGTCCTCCTTGAACTTCACATCCCGCCTAACAACAACTTTCCTCTGCGCAGGAATGTAAATCCGAAAGGCCTTGGAGGTCTCACTGTAGCCCACAAAGATACCCGTCTCTGCGGTGGGCTCTAATTTGGTCCTCTTCTCCTTGGGTATGTAGGAGTATGTCATGCACCCAAAGATACGAAGATGACCCATATCAGGCTTCTTCCCAGAAAAAGCCTCCTCCGGAGTCATGTGCCCCAAGGCACGATGCGGACTCCAGTTCTGCAAGTAAACAGCTGTGTTGCAGGCCTCTGCCCACAAAAACAATGGCAACCCCTGATCATGTAACATGGCTTTGGCAGCCCCTCCGATGGATCTGTTCTTCCTCTCCGCAACCCCGTTCTGCTGGGGGTTGTAAGGAACGGTGAGCTCCCTCCTAATGCCTGCCTCCGCACAATAGTCAACAAACTCTCCAAGGGTGTACTCTCCTCCATTGTCCGACCTCAGGGACTTGATCTTCCGACCTGTCTGTGTCTCCACAAGAGCTCCGAACTCCTGAAACCGCTTGAAGACCTCACTCTTGGTCTTCAAGAAATAAATCCAGGTCCTCCTGGAGTGATCATCAATGAATAACACATAGTACTCATATCCACTCAAGGAAACATGAGACATCCGGCCGCTCACATCGGAATGAATCAAATCAAGTATCCCAGTCGCTCTGTTGTCACTGCTGGGAAAAGGGGATTTGGCAAACTTGCCCATCGCACATCCTCTGCAAGTATCAAAGTGATCAGTACTGAACTCTGGCACACCTGTAGTGATCTCCCGCAAAGTCCTCAAGGCTCCATGATGCATGTGCCCCATCCTGCGGTGCCAAATCTCACACTGCTCAGAACTGCTAGCTCTGCTGTCGGTACTACTGCTCAATGCCAAAAGGGACTGAAATGCAAACTTGTACACCTTTGCATGGCGTACACCTATCACTCTAGCTGAATCAGCAGGAGTGCCCCTGGGATACATCAACACCTGTCCTCCCCTGAACAGTACCTCATATCCTCTATCCTCCAAAGCTGAGACGGATGTGAGGTTCTTCCTCATCCCTGGCACATAAAGAACATCTGACACCTTCAAGGGAGGTTTGGACTCCCTCTGAAATGTCAATGTTCCCACACCGACTGCTCTAACAACTCTGTCATCATCGAGTACTACCTCTACATCAGTGCCACTCTCTGAAAGCTCTGAGAAGTACTCACGGACTCCTGTCATGTGACGTGAAGCCCCACTGTCCACATACCAGATACCTGAAGATGCTCCGCTAATCGAGGGAAATGCATGCTCCCTCTGAACCTCTATGGCAGATAATCCCGCACTAGAAGACTCACACGCAATGAACCCAAACTCCCGGTCAAAGCGATCTGCAAAGTCCTCAACCTCTGCTGAAGCTGCCATGCTCTGGTTCTTCCCCTTCTTCTTTTTCTTCTCCGGACACACAACTGCATAGTGTCCCATCTTCTGACAATTCCAACACTTCACTTTGGAATAGTCCTTCTGTGTGTTATCCTGTTTACCTTTACCTTTGCCTTTGCCCCCACCATTGCTTGTGGAAGCTTGCTTCTTCCCTTTGCCTTTCTTGCGTCCTGCCAACAGTGCTACATCATCATCCTGCTCAACTGGCTTGGTTGCCCCAAGCTGACCTTTCCTGATCTCTGTCTGAATGCAATCATCCCAAAACCTCTCCCATGTGGGAAGGGTCTCACGTGCACAAACTCCATCAGCAAAGTTCATCCATGAACGGGGGAGACCATTCACTGCAATCCGCACCAACTCGGTGGGTGGAATGGCCTCTCCAATCGCTGCCAACTCATCTCTCACATTAGTAATCTTTGTGAGATATCCAGCTGCACTATCATTGCCCATCTTAATGGTCTTCATCTTCTCCTTCAGGACCATTTTCCGGTTCTCATTGGTACTCTGGTAGAGATTGGACAATGTTGTCCACATCTCATGAACATTTCTCTTTCCTCTTACATGAGGAATGCAATGGTCTTTGATTCCGTCTAGAATCAGCCTCTTACCCTTGTTGTTCTTTTTATTATATGCTTCCAACTGAGTAGCATCAGTAGGCACATTCACAGGGTTCTGTGTGGTATGTACCATAATGTCCCAGACTTCTGCCTCCTCAAAGATACTCTGCATTCTCTCCTTCCAAATGCTGTAGTTGGAATGCCCATCCAACCTATCCTCCACCCTCAGTCCCAATGACATCCTGCTGTCCTAAAACTGAAAAATAACACTGCTGTAGTAAAGACAAAAAACTGCTGTTTGTGAAAAATCAGCTTAACGCGTTTACGGTAGATATTGTTGTAATTTCTTCCTTCTTCACACTTAAACTTCATTCGGCCTCAAAAACTCGATACCATGTAGAAATTTCTGTTTTCCCAACCCGGGTTTCGGTATCACTTATTTCTCCTTTTGGTTAAATGCCCTTTCCCATATCATACATTCAACACTCGGAAAAATAATTTTTATTTGTTGAAACGACAATCACTTATTTCGAAACATTTAACACTTCTTTGAAACACAAGTTACTTTCTTTGAAACACAAATTCTTTTTCTTTGAAACACAAATTACGGGAAAACTTTTACGGAGATGCGGCTAACGAAATAAAACAAAACACACGGCAAAATTTAAACAGGTCGTATTTTGTTGAACAAGTTTGAGATTTTTGGTCAACTTGACCCTGGAAAAACCCCCTACAACTCTTGGGGAAAACCAGTCTTGAGAGCTCCTTCTTATTTCTGAAAATACTTTTACAGAGAGGCAGAAATTACAGCAAAAATTTCAGCAACTAAACAACAGTACTTATCTCGATTTCCGTGCATTCACTCCACGTTGGAAAACGTGCAAAACAGTAAAAACCCAAAACAGAAATTTTACAGCATTTATGACAGCATTGAATGCTGAAATGAGCTTCTCGATTTTTGTGCCCAGCTGTACGGCCGTACTACTGTACGCACTGTACGGAAAACCCAGCTGCTTCTTCTCCTCAAAATCTGCGCTCCTTTGCCTCGAAATCTGTGCCGAAACTGACTGTACGGCTGCTGTACGGATTTCCAGAAATCTATACCACCAAGCAGCAGTCTATCTCCTCGATTTCTGTGCCTAGAATCTGCCCAGAATTAAATGCTGAAGCTGCTGTACGGTTCTCCTTGAAAACTGTGCCTCTCTCCCTCGAAAAATGTGCCCAACACTTGCTGTACGGATTTCTGCCTTGGAACTCGTGCCTCCTTGCTGTTGTACGGACTTTGCTGAAGTTTCTATCAACTGCTCTCTTTCTCTTCTCTGCTCAGAAATCTCCCTTGCTCTCCTTCTCTCCTTCTCCCAATCTGCTCATGAAAGAATAAATGACCTTTTCCTCCTTTTCCTCCTTTAACCTAACCCTAAGTGACTTTTGGGGAATCCCTAAATCCAATGGCTGAGATAGATTGAGATCTAGGGCTGAGATTAAATGCTCATTTAAATCTCACTTTTCATTTTTTTATTCACCCCACTTTAATAAAGACCCACTTAGTCTTTTATTTCCAAAGTCACTTTTTCCTTTCTAATTTTATATTGACTTTATTTAAAGTCACTTTAACTTTAGTAACTTTATCACTTAAAGTCACTTTAAAATTAGATTTAACTTTATAAAAATTTATAAAGTTACTTTAGGAGAAAAATTAAATTCTTTTGGACACTTTTCCCTAGGCCAAAGATCAAAGCCTTAGGGAACCACCTGTCCTCCGGTACCAAATTTCAACACATTCATCATTAGTTTCTTAGAAGGTCATATCCTCTCTTGGTTTGGCTGCCCAAGGAAAATAATCACTGATAATGCCACTGCTTTCGGATCCAAGAAAATGGTTGATTTTTTTCACAGGTATCAAATAGCACTCGGTCATTCAACTACCTATTGCCCTCAAGATAATGGATTAGCTGAATCATCAAACAAGAGCCTGGTGATCATCATTAAGAAGCTGTTGGAAGAGAACAAAAAATCATGGCATAACAAGTTAGTACATGCTTTGTGGGCTGACAGGCTTACAACAAAGAGATCTATTGGCATGTCACCTTATCAGCTTGTCTATGGAATGGAGGCAGTGTTTCCTACCAGCCTTGGGGTACCAGTGATTGAGCTGGTCCAAGAGATTCAAACAGAAGAAGACAGTATGGTGAGAAGAATAAACCAAACAATTCATCTCCAGCAAACAAGGGAAGAGGTCTACAACAGAGCAGTGAAGGTTCAGGAAAATATAAAGAAATTGTTTGACAAAGGAACCAAAGCTGTTGATTTCAAAATTGGGGATAAAGTTTAAAATGGGACTCAAGAAGAGAGGATAAAGGAAAGCACAAAGAGTTTGACAGTCTGTGGCAAGGTCCATACATCATCCAGGCCACTGTGGGTCCAAATGCTTTTTTCCTACAGGAATTAGATGGTACAGAGATGTTTGGAGGTCCTGTCAATGGCAGGATGCTCAAACACTATTTCTGCTGATTTTCAATGTCCAGTTATCATTTCCATTGTACATACCATTGCAGCGTTTTATTTTCAAGAAAAGGAAAATGTTTCAAAAAAGAGAGGAAAAGAGAGGTTCAGACATGCTTAAAACATGAACCCCTGATGTGAAAAAGATTGGCTCTAATAAGCTCAAAACCTGAGCCAATGAAGGTAAAACAGCTGGTCCTAACATGCCCAAAATCTGGACCAGCAAAGAAGAAAGAAGAATCAACTCTAACATGCCCAAAACCAGAGCTGAAATGAAGAAAAGAAGTGACTCTAACATGCTCAAAACTTGAGTCACAAAGGGAAGAAGGATACTGCAAGTTTAGATTCCAAGCCTTCACCGTTTTGTTTTTAGTTTTCTGCAAATTTTGTCCATGTGCAATTGTCTTTATGCCTTGGATCCACAACAAGTCATACAATCTAATCCTTGCTTGACTATTTTTAAATTTCTGTTGTAGAATGTAGAGAAGAAATCTGCTGGATAGTTTAATCCCAACAGATATTAGATTAGGTAGAGAAACATTTGAGACCAACAGTTTAAACTAGTCTCACGGAGTAATAAGGGTAGAAATAGAATAGGTTTACTTTCTGTTTGTAAGAAATAAAATGATGTAAAGGGTCTGCTAGTTCAAATGCAACCAAGAAGAAGAAAAAAATGCTAGGATTGTAGTGTGGGTACGTAGCTTTGTTGGGAAAAGTGTTTCTGCTGATGTAATGTCTTCATATTGTGGCAGCTGATCAAAGAAATAAAGAGATGTGCCAGGCAGTAGGCAACTGGCCTACTCCAAAGATCTATTCTCTGAATTGTTAACTCCTTCAAGAAGAAGCCATCCCCATGTGATGCCACTGTTAGCCCCCCTGTAAATTTTTGACAGGAAAAGTAGGGGGCTAAATGGTTTTTGAGCCTTCAAGGAATGCATCTCCCCTGAAGACACATCATCCTTGAAGTCCCCTGTGGCTTGGCCTTTGATAAATTTCCCTCTGCTGACTCCTTTTATAAGGTCTCATTGTTTGCAGAAATTGTGCTCCAAGAGATCTATATTTATCCCCTGTATCCCTGCAAAGTCCCCCTTTCCATCCCAAAAATTCCCTCTAAAACATCCCTACACCCTTTGGGTAGCCAATTTCCCCCTTCTCCCCTCTATTGTTTCCCATTGTCGGCCTCACATTTCACTAAAAAGCGCCGAAAAACCCATGCTCTACACATATGAGGCCTAGCCCCTTTCGGCCAAGCCCCCTGCATTTTTCCCTCCACGCGAGCGCGGTGCTAGAACCACCCACCAGCCCAAAGGGTGCTTACAACATTTGAATATCGGGCACGTTTATGGCTGTTGATCTAAATAGAACGGACGAAAATTGCCGCCCTTGCAGCAACTACCGTTAAATCCGTTCATCGCCGATCGTCGCATCTTAACCGTCCAATTCCCGCAGATCTAATGATTCAGAGTTTACCCACCAGTGGTGCCCGCTGCAAAAACTATTCAAAAACCCGGTGGTATCTATCGCACCGCCTTTTGGCAGTAGGCGGTATTTTCTCATCGCCCAACGATTCCACTCATCGCGCGCCGCGTGTCTCCCTGTATGGTTCAGAAACCACTCTCCATCGCACGTTATCATTCGTCCATGGATGCGGAGCGATATCGATGTAGGCCGTCTAATCCAGAGCCACTGATTTTACAGTTGGCACTCTGCGAAGCTGCACGAGATTTAACCCATGGTCTCCGTACTCCTAGCCCACCATTCGTCGCCCTCCGCAGCATGTCCAACCGTCGATCTCCTTTGAGATCCGACGTTCCAGATTTTTTTTCCCCACTGTTGACTTTGTTGGGGTTCCCATGTTTTGGTAGATTTGGCAATACCAAAAGATGAGACAACATCAAACCACTTTGGGGCCCCAGGATCTAGCCCTCCTGGACCCGGAGAGGGATCTCTCCAAATAGAGCAAGAATGATATATCTTTGAAAGCTCAAATTGAGATATTAGGCTAGGTATGAAGCACAAATGGGGGGTTTAAATGATTTGGTTGGTTGGTTTCTGGGTTGGTTAGGAGATCATAGGCTGAGAAAGTAATGGGAGGGAAGGAACAAAGCAGCAGGAAGTTTCAGCTAAGAGGATAGGCCGAGAAGGTGCCATCCATTCGGCTATGGAGTCATGAAAGGAAATTACATGCAACAACTAGCCAAGGCTTTCAAAGGGCAAGTCATCTACACTAAAGGATATTTTAGGCAGATGGTGGAATGGAACATTAAGGAGAGAAATTGGAAGAAGGAAAGACAACCAATTTTCTGTTTATAGATCAGGTCAGAGGTCATTTAACTCCAGACCTGCTTGGACATACTCAAAGGCAGATTTCAAAGAGGGACAAAGGAGCTGCTTATAGATCGGACCAGAGGTCATTTAACTCCAGGTCTGCTTTAGCAACTCCAAGGGAAAAACAAAGATAAATTTGACAAAGAAACATCCAAGCAACAAACCCCTAAGTTCATACATCAGCCAGCAGGAAATAACATCCACTGTGCTAGTTAAACCCCATGAATTCACTCTTGGATAACACATAAAGTAGAAAACATTAAGGTAGGGAGATAAGGAAACATAGGGCACCTAACAAGGGTGAATCCTATGTCATACTTCTGTTGCCTACCAGAAGAACATGAAACCGTATGAAAATGTAATAAACAGAGTTTGGAAAAACATCACCAATAGTACTAGACCAGGATCCTGTGAAATGTGCTTTGATTAACTAGCCTAACATATTAATACTGAGCTTCAAAGTCAAATACCTTTGACATATCATAGAGAGATCCCTCTCTAGACCTAGGAGGGCTAGATCCTAAGGTCTGAAAGTGGTTTGATGTTGTCTCATCTTTTGGTATTGCCAATCTGGCCAAAACATGGGAACCCAAACATAATGGCGACTCTGTTGGGGACTTGAGTGCATTACACCTTAAACATTCTTAGGCATTCAAAAAACCCACAATCTCTGGTTAGGTTGGGAGTTAAACATTCCTATTCTCACATCAACCTCTATACCATTTGTTGTGTTTCCCCCATACTCTTGGACAAAGTCTGGAAAGGGCCAGGTAGCCTCCAGATCTCACACTCTTTCAGAGGTGACATATATGGTAAATTCCCTCCCAGTCAATCTGTGGTTAGAGTTTGTTGTGTTTGTAAGATATCCTCGAAAGGGGACATCTCATAAGCACTGTGGTGGACAGTGTACCCTCCAAAAAACATCCTAAACCTTTCCACCTGGCGACTTCATATTCCCTAAACGTTTTAAAGACTCCACTGGTGATCAGTAGGCCTGCTGATTATCTTGGTTCACATTAGACTCCACTGGGAGACCAGGCTCCATAAAAACATCAACCACAGTAGAAGTAACAGGTAGGGTTAAGCTGCTTGGTTAAAAACAACACTCTGGCTTACAGAACCATTCATACAAGAGCTTACCCTAACCCATACCCACCTGAAATAGTTGATAACCCCAAGAGCATCCTCAAGGGAGCTCCTACACCTAAAAGACCAACTATTTCCAGCCACATCCATAGAGCTAACTCTGCACCAGAAGATCTTACAACTCTATCACACTTTCACCTTGACCCAGACCTACCTAATAGATTACCTAGAACTAGGTAATTTATTATTCTAGACCAGCCAGACCTTGAGCTTCCTGGTTCACCACCCTAAAATGGTGGACACCTTGGGAATAGACAGACCCCTCCCCATACACCTCCTGATACACATTTCATATAAAAATTGGGGCTCAGTCACCCTTGATCTGCTCATCGGTCTTCTGCTGGTCATAATATCCCTGTCATCCATATACCAGCTGCTCAAGTCAACCCTTTACCTCATCAAAACATCATCATGGCAGCCTGGTATGCACCCCTAGTTTTACCTCAGCCTCTAGTACCCTTACCCAATGATTATCAATCAAAGATCCCACACTTCACTATGAAAGAGTCCACCACAACACAATATCATGTAGATAGGATGGAAGATTCCTTTGACTACATGGAAATAGATGATGATATAGTCAAAGTGAGAATCTTTGCCCAGAGCTTAGGAGGTGATGTGAAGAAATGGTTTAAGAGCTTGCCTCCTGGTAGCATAAATGACCTCCCAGCTCTATATCAGACCTTCATAAATAAATGGGAGGTTAAGGCCAATCCACGCCAACTCCTAGCAGAATATATGAGCCTTAAAAGAAACGTAGGATAGAGTGTCCATGATTACACAATGAGATTTAATAGCATTTACAATGCTCTCCCTCCACATATGAAACCTCCCCAAGGTATGGCTCTAGCGAAATACCCGGAAGGCTTTGATGCTGACATGGCCTACCAGCTTAGGGATAAAGAATACAACACATTGGAAGACATGAAGGGCAGAGGTAAATAGAGACGAGCTGGGTCAAGGAAAGAGAGGAAACGAGGTCGAGAGGTGAAAAAGGGTAACATATAGAGATGACAATGTAGCTTCCACATACGATCCAAATTATTATAGATTATCTAAAAACGTGGAAAGACTACAGCAAATGATGGAAAATATGGTTGTCACGATTAGCAATCGAACAAAAACGGAATGAAATTGAAGAAATAACAACATCGCTACAGAATAGAGAGAAGTCAGATCGGAAAGTTATTCCCCCATTTTAAAGCTTCCTAGATGAAGATGAGAGATGTAAGGAAATCTAGAAACACAATTAATATGTTTGAAACGAGAGGGGTTGAATCTGCTTGTTACTGAAAAAGTCAGCCTCACCCTCTGGTTGGGATGAGGAATGGGCAGAAACTGAGGATTATAGATTAGGATTTGAAAATGCCATGATGCAGGTCAGGGAACAATATGAACTTAGAAGCAAGAGGAGCCAAGAAACTCCCAAACCAAAAGTTTCTGAGGTCACCATCAAGAAAAGACCTGAAAAAAATTCTAAAGAAACTGCTCAAAGCAGCAAGCCATCAGCTGAGAATTCTGGAAAAAACAAAGAAAGAGACAACCAAAACACTGATACACAAGGTCAACCAACAAGCAGCACTGACACTGTAGTTAGTGCTCCTGATAAAACAGTTTCTAACACTATACATAATGAGAATTAGCACACTGATTCAACCACTAAGGCAGTGGCTAACAAAATAGAGTTGAACATTCCAAAGAGTCAGTCCACTTTCAATTTGGAGAGTGAGATTGCAAAAATTAAAATCTCTGTCCCACTCTCTAAGCTAGCCACTCAGGATGTATATAAAGGCCAAATTTTGAAAGAATTAAATTTAGGTGAGAACAATGACACTGTAAATCTGAGTGATGATCAACCTACCCTTTTGTTTGGTCCAAAGATAGAAGGAAAGTTTTAGGAAGGGGTAGTGCCCCCTTTTTATATCAGTCTTAATGTTCATGATAAGATTCTCCACAATGCAATGCATGATTCTGGGGCATCACACAACTTGATGCCTAAAGTAGTGATGGAAAGATTAGGCCTAGAGATAACCCGTCCCTATAAAGACCTATATTCATTTGACTCTAGTAGAGTAAAGTGTCTTGGCCTGATCAAAGATTTATGTGTGAGCCTTGCCCAGAATCCAGCAAAATGCATGGTCATGGATGTTGTTGTGGCAGATGTGCCACCCAAATATGGCATGTTATTATCAAGATCATGGGAAGCCATGCTGCAAGGAACAATGCAGATGGATGGGCTTATGCCACAATCCCAATCTTTGGCCAACTTAGAAGACTGTACAGGGAAGCACAAATGAAATTCCTGGTTAGTAGCCTTGAAAAGCCTAAAAAATCTCCTCTATACTCTGTACATACAGACCTGGATTCCTTTATCTTCTACAATGATGAATCTTTGGGAGGACCAGAATTTGAAAACGTAGATACAAGAAAAGGTACACATGATGAGACAGAGCCAATGGATTTTAACATAATGGCTACCCTAGACTCGGAGGAGAATGATGTAGAAAAATTTAAACAATGCACTGAAACAAGAACGAAAAATGAACAAGAAACAGAATGCAATCATCCAACTAGTCTCCTCTCCGACTTCCACACCCATAACGAAAAACTAAACAGCCCACATCCTAGTACAAACCCTATAATGCAACATAACAGCGAACCCAACTATAGGGAAAGAAATGATAAAAAAAATGAGAGTGAACCCCTGTGGGAGATGAGTTTCGATGGGTCTTGCACAAGAAGAACTGCTGGAGCTGGGGTTTGGCTACGTAACACAGAGAGCGACTACGCAGAAAGCCATGCCTGCAATCTGCATTTCAAATGTACCAATAATATTGCTGAGTATGAGGCCCTTATCCTGGGTTTAAATCTGTTGAAAAAATTAGGAGCCCATAGGATAATCGTGCGTGGAGACTCTGAGCTGATTATTAAACAGGTGAATGGTGAATATATAGCGAAACATCCTAGGCTGCAAGCCTACAGGAACGACACTATGGATTTACTGAAAACGTTTATTGAATACGAATTAGTGTTTTTTCCTAGGAGTCAAAATGTCATTGCAAACGGATTAGCTTGCCTAGCTAGTTCCTACCCTAAGACTCCCAGTGACCAACAGATCATCATTCAAACCAAATTCAGGCCTGCAGTGCCGGATAACGAAAAATACTGGCAGGTTTTCGAGGGAGATAAATAAATTGAAGATTTTTTGATGGGCAGGAATGAGTTTGAGTTTTCCGATTCAGACTCTACGTCTAGTGATAGCTGCCTAAGTGAAGAGTCCTCATATGAGGAAGAAACGCCCTGTGACATAGAAATAAACTCTTTAAATGAACAGATTGGAAATCCAGACGGAGAATGTGAAAACGCAGAAAGTGAAGAAGTAGAGGTGCTGCAGGCCAAAGATAAAAACATACCTCGAGGTCTGGCACCCTTAAAAGACCTTTTTGACTTTGATGATGTAGCAAAAAAGCCCACTATAGAACATGCAGACTCTGACATAGAGGAATGCAACATAGGCACTGAAGATAAACCCAAGATGATCATATTGGCTAAGTCCCTGCCTGCAAACATGAAAAATAAATACATTGACTTGTTCAAGGAATTCATTGATGTGTTTGCTTGGAGTTATGAGGACTTGAGGGCCTATGACAGAAATATCATACAGCATAAGATACCCTTGAAAGAAAATCAAAAGCCCTTTAGACAAAAAATTCACAGAATAAACCCAAAAAAATTTCCTGCAGTTGAAAAAGAGATTAAAAAGATGTATGAGGTAGGCATAATAGTTCCTATGAGGTTCTCTGATTGGGTGTCAAACCTAGTGGCTGTGAGAAAGAAAACAGGGGAAATCAGACTGTGTATAGACTTCAGAAATTTTAATAGAGCCTCACTCAAAGACAATTACCCTTTTCCGAAAATGGAACACATCCTTCAGAAGGTAGTAGGCTCAAGAAGAATCTCCCTGTTAGATGGCTTTTCAGGTTACGACCAAGTCTTAGTAATCCCAGAAGATCAACTCAAGACAACCTTTACCACTCCATGGGGTACCTTTATGTATGTAAAGATGCCTTTTGGATTGATGAACGCTGGTGCAACCTTCCAAAGAGTGATGGACATAGCTTTTTCAGATGAAATAGGACACTTCATTGTTATCTATCTAGATGACATAATAGTCTACTCTAAGACTGAGGAAGAACACCTAGAACACCTGAGAAAAGTATTTGAAAAATGCAGAAGGTATGGTCTATCATTGAATCCTAAAAAGACTGTTTTTGGGCTACAAGAAGGAAAACTTCTTGGCCACATTATATCAGAAAAAGGAATCAGGATAGACCCACAAAGAGTTGAGGGAATACTACAGATCACACACCCGAGAAACATCAAGGAATTGCAGTCCTTCATGGGGAAGATTAACTTCCTTAGGAGGTTTATTCCAAATCTAGCTGAGCACCTTAGGAACATGACTAACATGCTGAAGAAAGGTGAAGGGGTTAAATGGACTGTTGGAGATAAACAATCTTTTGAATTTGTAAAACTTGCACTCACTCAAGCTCCTGTTCTGATTAGTCCTGACTTCTCAAGGGATGTTCTGAACTTTTCGTTTGCCTCTGAGCATACAGTGGTTGCAGTCTTACTGCAGAAAAATCCAGAGGGTATGGAACAACCAATAGCCTTTTTCAGCAAAGCACTGAGGGATGCTCCCTTGAAATACAACATAATGGAAAAACATGCCTATGCTCTGATTAAGGCCTTGAAAGACTTCAGGGTGTACAGACTGCATTCCCACACCATAGCCTATGTGCCAAGTATAGTTTTCAAAGATATATTGTCCCAAGATCCTGTAGGAAAGAGGGGCAAATGGATTGCTGTGATTTTAGAATATGATCTTGAGATAAAACCCACCAAACTAATCAAAGGGCATGGCTTAGCTAAATTAATGGCTGAATCAAACTTACAGGCCCTTGACATTAACATGGTAAATGCCTTGGATGAGTAGGAAGGACTGCCTGATCCCAATGTTGAGGAGAAGTTTCAGAACTCTCCTTGTTACTCTGATATCCTTTATGTGCTCTCCAGCCTCAATGCTCCACCCAAACTGTCAAAGACCAAGGCTAGATTTCTGAAACTAAAGGCCAAAAACTACTGCATTTTGAATGAAAATTTATACTGGAAAAATCCAAATGGCCTATTGCTTAAATGTTTGCTAGAAACTAAAGCCGAGAGGATTAAACAATAATTCCATGCAGGAGAGTGTGGGGGCCACCTGAGCTGGAAATCCACTGCAAATAAAATACTCAGAGTTGACTATTATTGGCCCACACTCTTCAATGATGTCCATAAGATGATAATTTCCTGCCACAAATGCAAGATTTTTGAAGGCAAAAGAAAACTCCTCCCCCTCCCATTACAACCCATCACTATTGAAGGTCCCTTTTTGCAATGGGGCCTAGATTTCATAGGGAAAATTCACCCTGCTTCTTCTGCACAACACAAATGGATCCTAACAGCCACAGACTATTTCACTAAGTGGATAGAGGCTACACCTACGAGGAATGCCACATATTCATTCATCATTAGTTTCTTAGAAGGTCATATCCTCTCTTGGTTTGGCTGCCCAAGGAAAATAATCACTAATAATTCCACTGCTTTCAGATCCAAGAAAATGGTTGATTTTTGTCATAGGTATCAAATAGCACTCGGTCATTCAACTACCTATTACCCTCAAGATAATGGATTAGCTGAATCATCAAACAAGAGCTTGGTGATCATCATTAAGAAGCTGTTGGAAGAGAACAAAAAATCATGGCATAACAAGTTAGTACATGCTTTGTGGGCTGACAGGCTTACAACAAAGAGATCTATTGGCATGTCACCTTATCAACTTGTCTATGGAATGGAAGCAGTGTTTCCTACCAGCCTTGGGGTACCAGTGATTAAGCTGGTCCAAGAGATTCAAAAAGAAGAAGACAGTATGGTGAGAAGAATAAACCAAACAATTCATCTCCAACAAACGAGGGAAGAGGTCTACAACATAGCAGTGAAGGTTCAGGAAAATATAAAGAAATTGTTTGACAAAGGAACCAAAGCTGTTGATTTCAAAATTGGGGATAAAGTTCTAAAATGGGACTCAAGAAGAGAGGATAAAGGAAAGCACAAAGAGTTTGATAGTTTGTGGCAAGGTCCATACATCATCCAGGCCACTATGGGTCCAAATGCTTTTTTCCTACAAGAATTAGATGGTACAGAGCTGTTTTGGGGTCCTGTCAATGGCAGGATGCTCAAACATTACTTCTACTGATTTTCAATGTCCAGTTTTCATTTCCATTGTACATACAATTGTAGCGTTTTATTTTCAACAAAAGGAAAGTGTTTCAAAAAATAGAGGAAAAGAGAGGTTCAGACATGCTTAAAACATGAACCCCTGATGTGAAAAATATTGGCTCTAATAAGCTCAAAACCTGAGCCAAAGAAGGTGAAACAACTGGTCCTAACATGCCCAAAATGTGGACCAGCAAAGAAGAAAGAAGGATCAGCTCTAACATGCCCAAAACCAGAGCTGAAATGAAGAAAAGAAGTGACTCTAACATGCTCAAAACTTGAGTCACAAAGGGAAGAAGGATACTTCAATTTTAGATTCCAAGCCTTCACAGTTTTGTTTTCAGTTTTCTGTAAATTTTGTCCATGTGCAATTGTCTTTATGCCATGGATCCACAGCAAGTCAGACAGTCTAATCCTTGCTTGACTGTTTTTAAATTTCTGTTGTAGAATGTAGAGAAGAAATCTGCTGGATAGTTTAATCCCAACAGATATTAGATTAGGTAGAGAAACATTTGAGACCAACAGTTTAAACTGGTGTCATGGAGTAATAAGGGTAGAAATAGAATAGATTTACTTTCTGTTTGTAAGAAATAAAACGATGTAAAGGGTCTGCTAGCTCAAATGCACCCAAGAAGAAGAAAAAATGCTAGGATTGTAGTGTGGGTAGGTAGCTTTGTTGGGAAAAGTGTTTCTGCTGATGTAATGTCTTCATATTGTGGCAGCTGATCAAAGAAAGAAAGGGATGTGCCAGGCAGCAGGCAACTGGCCTACTCCAAAGATCTATTCTTTGAATTCTTAACTCCTTCAAGAAGAAGCCATTCCCATGTGGAGCCACTGTTAGCCCCCCTGTAAATTTTTGACAGGAAAAGTAGGGGGCTAAATGGTTTTTGAGCCTTTAAGGAATGCATCTCCCCTGAAGACACATCATCCTTGAAGTCCCCTGTGCCTTGGCCTTTGATAAATTTCCCTCTGCTGACTCCCTTTATAAGGTCTCATTGTTTGCAGAAATTGTGCTCCAAGAGATCTATATTTATCCCCTGTATCCCTGCAAAGTCCCCCTTTCCATCCCAAAAATTCCCTCTAAAACATCCCTACACCCTTTGGTTAGCCAATTTCCCCCTTTTCCCCTCTATTGTTTCCCATTGTCTGCCTCAAATTTCACTAAAAAGGGCCGAAAAACCCATGCTCTACACATATGAGGCCTAGCCCCTTTCGGCCAAGCCCCCTGCATTTTTCCCTCCACGCGACCGCGGTGCTAGAACCACCCACCAGCCCAAAGGATGCTTACAGCATTTGAATATCGGGCGCGTTTATGGCCATTGATCTAAACAGAATGGACGACGATCGCCGCCCTTGCAGCAACTACCATTAAATCCATTCATCGCCGATCGTCGCATCTTAACCGTCCATTTCCCACAGATCTAATGGTTCAGAGTTTACCCACCAGTGGTCCCTGATGAAAACACTATTCACAAACCCGATGGTATCTATTGCACCGCCTTTTGGCGGTAGGCGGTATTTTCTCATCGCCCAACGATTCCACTCATCGTGCGCTGCGTGTCTCCTTGTATGGTTCAGAAACCACTCTCCATCGCACGTTATCATTCATCCATGGACACAGAGCGATATCGATGTAGGCCGTCCGATCTAGAGCCACTCATTCGACAGTTGGCGCTCCGCGAAGCTGTACGAGGTTTAACCCATGGTCTCCGTACTCCTGGCCCACCATTCGTCGCCCTCCGCAGCATGTCCAACCATCGATCTCCTTTGAGATCCGACGTTCCAGATTTGTTTTCCCCGCTGTTGAATTTTCCTCCATCGCCTGGTCTCGCCACGTCACCTCCATGTGTATCCGTCATACATTCACTCGCCCCCATTATATATATGCTTTCCAAGGTCAAATGTTGATTATTTTACGTTAAATCCGCTGCGCTCCGCCCACGTCAGCCAGACCACGTCCCGCTGTCATATTTCATTTTCCACCCTGTTTCTGCACTTTTCCGCCATCTCACCAGTCTACATGGCCATCCCCGTCGTCCCCAT
>JAXQQM020082126.1:0-19360 GCA_034641835.2 Pinus albicaulis
TTTTCCATAAAAAGGAAGATGTGGAACATGTTGACTGCATGAGCAGCAATTCATGTGTCTATTATAAAGGAATCCGTGCTCAAGACATTAAAGATTATGTCACAAACAAGTGTATATTTGTCTCTGTTTATTAAACCTTCAAATATTAATAATATAATCTCCAAATATCAAACCCCTACAAGTTCTGCAATGCCATGTTCTCTTTATGCTGAAGTGAATGAATGGAAGAAAAAGAAAGAAAAGGATTTCAATTTGATATGCTGCTTAAAACAGAATCTACCATTATAAAACCTTGAAGAAGTGAGCAACAATAAAGTTAAAATAGAGGAGCGCCCATTAAGGATGTTTAACTCTTAGATACACAGATATCAAGAGACCTGCGGCTCAAATCACTCTATTTTATTCATAGATATGGAAACGAAATGAAAACTGGAAAACTATTCAACATAGATAGAATGAAGGAAACTTGCAAAACTTTTCATTGATTCAATATTTTTCAGTACAAAATTAGGCTTCAAGGTCCAAAACTCGGAACCTTCATCTTTCTTCAAATTGTCTTTTTATACATTATCACGAAACAGTTTTCAGTAATGAAATTGATTCTAACTATCCTAACTAACTTTAACTGCCTAAACTATTAACTGTTATAGAGGTACATGCCTCGAAAAAGTCTTATTACATTTGCATAATCCTGAGAAATGACATAATGAGAATTTTTATAACTTCTAATCTAAAGGAACAACTGGTCCTGAAGTGGCTGCGGAATCGACGGCTACTTTTGATTTATCCGTTGGGATCTTTTTTGTTGTGTCAATGGAGAAGATTTTGCATTTTTTCCAAAGTTCACTTTGAGTTGTAGGAGCATTCCTGTAGCTGAGGTATTCCAATCTAAATGCAACTGCCTGATTGTGAGTGAGCCTTTCTGTGAAGAGTGCCTTTACCATCCATAGCAAATTGAAGTGCCTCTGTAAAAAGTTAAACATTGTCTCTCCCTTTAAAACTTGTGTCTTTTCGTGTCTGCTATCTGCTCTGCTCTTTGCCAATGTTAATGCATCTTCATAAAACTTCCATGTCAAAATATTTCCCTTTTCTGTCCAGCATGAAGGCAAACCTGTTCGGATCAATTTATCAAAAGTTATATCAAACTTCTTTACCGCCTCCTTAATTCTCAGTAACCTTTTCTCTGCAACTTTCCATAGATCATTCTTAATTATCATTTTATTAACTTCTTCAGCATAAAAGTATATGTCTTGTATCTGAATATCTTCTATCTCTTCATCTGATTTGGAATTGATAAAATTTAAAAACCTCCTAGCCCAATTTTCTCTTTTAATGACCGTTTGTTTTTCAGATGATATCTCCTCTTCATGGTCTGAGATGAGGCGTTTCTCTGTAGCAATTATACTTAGGGAATCCCAATTTGACTTCATTTCAGAGATAATTTTAGTCCAAATAATATCTTTAGCTCTTAAAAGTGAGATGTTACCTTTTAGCTTCTCCTTGAGCTCCTTAATTTCATCCTCAGCCTTTTGTAATTGCTGCTTATTTTCATTTTCTTTATCTTCCCATCCTCTCATCATCTTAGTAGCTGTTTCCAAATCTAACTGAACCCGCTTAAGATCACCTTCAGCTATCTTCAGTTATGTGCTGAGCTGAACAATTTGGGTTTGAGGATCCGCATCACTGTCACCTGTAGGAACAAAAAAAGTGCAAGTATGGTTTTGAATTTGATTCTGCAGAGATATAGCAGTCTGCTTCACTTTGGACAACTCTTCATCTTTTTGTAACAATTGCAGACGTAACTCTTCCTTTTCTTTTTCCACCTCAGCTACTTCTGCAGCCATTGAGTGCTCTGTAGCTGGTAATTTTAACTTTTTCCTTAATGAGGATATTTCTACTTCTGCACTTTTCATGAGTTTTTAAATTGCAGCTTTATCATTTGGATCCACACCAATTTTCATAATGATCTTCTTCAACTCTTCATTTTGAGTTGTTAATGCCCTTGAATTAGCTTTCTCCATTTTTCATTGTCTGATGACCTTTGCAAGCATGTTTTCAGTCTTGACTGCTGTGGCATTAGTCTTGCTCAAATCATTTACAATCAACTGCCCGGTCTGCATGTGAAGATTCATTTTGTCCCACAATGGGATCTTTTTAACATCCACGATTATGTTTACCTCATTAAAGCTACTCAAAGACCCAAGGGACATTCCCTTTGGATGTGACAGAGCCATTCTAAATTGATCTTTTTCAATATCCATTACAGTCAATAATTTGGTCTGATCAGCAGCTGTGTGATGTTCTGCTTGCGCTTCTACATGATGTGGACAAATCATTGAGAGGCTAACGAATATCAACTCTTTAATAAGCTACGAGAATCCATAATAAATGCCGACATGATGTGGACAAACCGTTGAGAGCGGATGACAGCTATTTTCCACTTCACCTGATGACGTCACTGCAGGGTGTCCTGGAGTACGGCGGAAAACTTCAACCTATACCCCCCGTAATGAATCCAAGCTGTTGATCACGGCTCATCCAAGATTTGACTAGTCAACTACGGGGGGTCAAGATTTGATAAAAAACAAGCTACTTCTCCCCCCGCAATAACTTATCCGAAAGCACTTTTCTGTGATCACCGCTTCCACTCGGGAAGTTGCTCAGAGCTTAAGCTTGAAATCATATATATCAAAATAAAGTTTTATGACTACTTTATGTACATCATTCTTTGTAAAAACATTGCATTTCTTTTTTATGCTAAAGTATAAAATTTTCATACTATAGCATATTTTTCGAATTTCCAGATTTTTTGATTTTCGAAATAAAATATAAAAAAGGATATGCAGATAATGATCCACAACATCTGGCTCCACCTGGGGATAATTTTTTTACCACGAAACACTAAGAATCTGCAGATTAGTGCCTTCACCTCGGGCATGGAGTCACACATTGCTTGATGGAAATGTACACTGATCACACCGGATATATACAATGATGAACAAACAGCTGCTTAATGCCGAAAATAATGCTTGAGATATTGCCCATTCACAGGCATATCCAGCACTTCTCCTTCAAGATTTTCTAGCACGAAAGTATTATTTCCTCTGACTTCATTAATTTTGAATGGGCCATACCACAAGGGATCAAATTTGTCGTGTTTCCCTTTGTCTTCCCTTCGTGTATCCCATCTCAATACTAAGTCTCCCTTCTGAAACATGATTTATTTTGCTTTCCTGTCAAATATTGCCTTCATCTTCTGCTGATAAGTGAGCAAGTTGTCCCGAACTTGATTTTTGTTTTCACTTAGCTCCATCACATTGTTCATTCTTCTGATCATGGCATTCGGTTCTGCTTGAGCATCTTGGAGGAAAGAAATCACAGGTTTTACCAACTGTGTGGGAAACAATGCTTGAGTGCCGTATACGAGCTCATAAGGAGACTTGCCAGTAGACCTCCTAGTGGTCATCCTTGTTGCCCATAGAGCAAAAACTAACTTTGTATCCCAATTCTTCTGATTTTCACTGATTGTCTTCTTCAAAAATTTTACCAATGTTTTGTTGGAAGATTCCGCCAATCCATTTCCCTGTGGATGATAAGCTGTAGAATGAGACAATATCACACTATAAATTTGACAAAAATTAATAAATCTGAGTGAGCTGAAAACTTGGGCATTATCTGTCACAATCTTCACTAGACATCCAAACCTGCTAAAGATATTCTCCTCTAGAAACTTCATAACAACCAAATCATTTGCCTTCCTGGTGGGGATTGCCTCCACCCACTTTGTAAAGTAGTCTATAGCAGTAAGTATCCACTTAAATTTCCCACTGGATGGTGGATTAATTTCCCCAATGAAATCCAATCCCCATTGTCTAAAAGGTTCTTCAACAAAAACAGGGAGAAGAGGTAATGGAGCTAGCTTTTTCTTTTCTGCAAATAATTGGCATTTCTGACAACTTTTGATTGTTTTATAAACATCAGCAAACACAGATGGCCAATAGAAACCTGATTTGAATATTTTATGAGCAGTTACCTTCCAGCTGTAATGACCTCCGCACAAGCATTCATGATATTCTTTGATCACTTCTGAAATTTCTTCCTCTGTCAGACATAACAACAACACACTAGTCGGGTCCTTCCAATATAATTTTTCTTCAATTATGACATAAGGCTGAGCCTTAAGTTTTAAAGCTCTGTATTTAGCTCTATTTATTGAAGGGGGACAAGAAAGAAAGCATAAATAATGGACAATATCCTTATACCAATCTGAGTAGAGAAATTTATACTTAATTGTTGTCTTTGACTGATTATCACCTGTTTCTCCATCAACTTCCTCTACAGGGGCCAACAAATTGATTCCCAATGCTTGGAAATTGGACTCTGTCAATAATTTGGCCAATCCCAATCCTTTAACCAGTTTGGTTGGTTTTACATCCAAGTCATATTCTTGGATTTTAGCAATCCATTTTCCCCTTTTACCTTCCACATCGCTCTGTACTAGTACATCTTTTACAGCTGAATTGGGAACGTATGCTAAGATTTGAGAATGAAGGATATAAGTTCTGAAAGCTTTCAGTGCTTTCACCAAAGCGTATACTTGTTTCTCCAATATATTATATTTTAATTCTGCATCTCAGAGAACTTTACTAAAATATGCTACAGGATGTTCATGCTTTTCTTCATTTCTCTGTAATAACACAGCAGCAATTGTTGAAGGAGATGCAAACGAGAAAATTTGAAATGGCTTCAAATAATCTGGACTAATGAGAACATGTGCTTCCTTTAAAGCTTCTTTAATCCTTTGGAAAGACTCTCTGGCTTCTTTGTCCCACTTCACTTCGGCATCTTTTTTCAACATGTCCGTTATCTTCTTGACGATTTCTGCATAATTGGGAACGAATCTTCTTAGAAAATTAATTTTTCCAAGAAATCTCTGAATATCTTTTTTGCTTCGGGGCAGTGGGATAGATTGTATTGCTTCAACTCTTGTTGGATCAATCTTCACACCTTGCTTTGAAACAATATGGCCCAACAGTTTGCCTTCTTCCAGGGCAAACAGATATTTTTTAGGATTCAACGACAATCCATACTTTCTACACTTCAGGAAAGCTTTCTGCAAATGTTGCAAGTGCTCTTCATCAGAATTTGAAAAAATTGTGACATCATCCAGATAAATAAATACAAACTGATCCCCAACAAATGCAATATCCATCGCTCTTTGGAATGTAGCTCCTGCATTCATTAGGCCAAAAGGAATCCTGGCGTACATGAATGTTCCCCAGGGTGTAGTGAAAGCAGTTTTCTTTTGATCTTCCTTCTCCACAGCAACCTGATTATACCCTGAAAAACCATCCACCATAGATAATCTATAAGCCCCAGTGAATTTTTGTAAAAAAAAATCCATTTTCGGCAAAGGATAATTATCCTTCAATGAAGCCCTGTTCAAGTTCTTGAAATCTACGCACAGTCTTATCTCTCCATTTTTCTTTCGGACTGGTACAATATTGGAAACCCAATCTGAATATCTTAGGGGAACAATTATTTTGGCCTGCAGCAATTTCCTCACCTCCTTTTCAATCGGAGCCAACAATAATGGATTGATTTGTCGGAGCTTCTGTTTATGCGGCTTGACTCCATCTTTCAGTGGGATTTTATGTTGTATGATACCCTTATCATACGTTTTCAAATCGTCATAGGACCAAGCAAATACATCTTTGAATTGTCTAAACAGATCTATGTACCTTTTTTTGTAGTCCTTCGGGATTCCTTTGAACAATTTGATCATTTTAGGCTCCTGTTGAGTCCCCAAGTTGCAATCTTCCACCTGTTCGTCTTGGTTTGCTTTCTTTTGATTCACTGCAACGTCATTAGCACCAAACATTCTTTCGAGAGGCACCAAGCCTCTTGGAAAAACATTGTCTTTCAACTGAATAATCTCCTGACCACCAATCTTCTTTTTCAGAGTTTTACCGGCCCACTCATCTTCATCAGTTTCCAAATCAATCTGATGACCTTCAAAATCTTCAATCATCAACAAAAACTGCTTAATCTGTTCATCGTCCTCAAAGACCTGCCAGTGTTTAATATTGTCTGGGATTGAAGGTCTATATCTCATCTCAATTTCATACCTTAGCCTTGGATTGATCGGAGGCTTGAACTTACTGGCTGCAACTGCGAAAGAATCGGCCATTCTATTCTCTTCCCTAGGAACAAACTGTAAGTTGAAGGCTTCAAAGTAATTTTCAATCAAATCCCAGACTTCATTGCGATATGCTCTTAACCGGGGATGTTTAGTTTGACATAAATTCTTAATTTGTCTTATAATTAATTCAGAATCCCCAAACATAGTCATGGACTGAATTCCCATTTTCTTAGCTGTCTGCAAACTAATAATTAATGCTTCATATTCTGCAACATTATTAGTGGACTCAAACTCCAATTTGAAAGAAAAAGGCACAAGGTTACCTTCAGGAGAAACAAAAATGAAACCAACTCTAGTACCTTCTTTGGAAAACGCACCATCGAAATAACACTTCCATAGCTTGTTCGAATGCAGCTCCTTATGTACAATTGCTGAAGGAAGCTGCCCTTGCGATTCTTCAGCAAATTCTGCATCTTCATGCAGCATGAAGCAAGAGAGGTCATCCTTCTCTTGGCCATAAATTGGTGAATTACTTGCATCTTTCTTGGTAGTAGTTTTTTGAAATCTAGTCTCTCTATACAACCTCCTTTCTTCACCATTGAAAATGGGAATGATAGCATATGTAAAATCTAGCTTCAAAACTCCTCCAAGCTTTGCCCCCCATGATCTAGATAGCAACATACTAAACCTGGTAGGAATATCTGCCACTACAACATCCATCATAATGCTTTTGGCTGGGATTTGAGCCAATGTAACAACCATATCCTTAATCAGACCCACACACTTTACTCTTTTTGAGTCAAATGAATAAATATCTCGATATGGCTTAGTGATTTACAAATTCAACTCTTTCATCACACACAATGGCATCAGATTGTGGGACCTACCTCTGGATAGCTTATTCAGACACTTGCGCATACTACTGTGAGTAGCGGAGAGCTGTGGCACAGGAGATTCAGACATCTCTTCCACAAGGCTCTCCCTGATCTACAACAAATGGTTAGTGTCATGCCCCCTATTTTAGTTTGTCCAAAGGAAAATTGCAAAGGATGGATTTTGGGTAAAAATGTTAGAAAAACTTTCAGTAAAAGTAAAACAAGAACAAAACACATATTAGATATTGTTCATTATGATGTATGTGGTCCCATGTATAGCTTATATTTTTCTAGTTGTCTCTACTTTATGATATTTATATATGATTGCTCTAGAAAATGTTATATCTTCTTCATGAAATCAAAAGATGAAACCTTTTCCATGTTTAAATAATTTAAATCCCAAGTTGAAAATCTGTCAAAAAATAAAATAAAATCACTTAGGTCAGACAATGGGGGTGAATATGAGTCAAAACAATTTGATGATTTCTGTAAAGAACATGGCATAAGAAAAAAATTGATAGTCCCTTATACACCTCAGCAAAATGGTGTAGCTAAAAGGAAAAATAGAACCATATGTGAGTCAGCAAAATCCATGTTGCATGACCAAGACCTCCATATCTCACTTTGGGCTGAAGCCTCAATCACTGTTGTGTATATCCAGAACCGATGCCCCCATGCCTTGCCCCCATGCCTTCTTAAAATATAAAACTCTCGAGGAACTCTTTTCTAGTTCGAAACTAGATGTCAGTCACATTAAAGTATTTGGGTTCCTTGTCTATCTCCTTGTCTCGAAAGATAAAAGGTCAAAATTCAAAACCTCATGTAGAAAAGGAGTCTTTTTCGGTTACAGTGAAACCTCCAAAGCATATAAATTTACTTCCCTGGTAAAAGAAGGATAGAGGTCAGTAGGGATGTCACCTTGAATGAGGAATATGCTTTTTAAAAGGCAAAGGAACTCCCTACAGAAACTGATGTAGCTCCTCTCTGTCCTCCTCAAGAAAGTTAAGGTTTAGATGATCAGAGGGAGAAAGATCATGATCTCCCTCTTGACCCTCGTGTGTCACTGGAATGAGGCCTTGAATAGCCTCTTTAGAAAATAAGACCTGCCCCGTTGAAAGAAATAACCCAAGAGTCCAAAAGAATAGTTGATCCCGAAGGTACTTTCAGAAAAAAGTAGAAATCCATCACGTTATGGGGGGTACATTACACTTGTGAATAAACTTAGTGAGTCAAAACTTGCTTCTTTTGAAGAAGATAATTAGTCATAACTATGGACAGATTTTATTTCAGAAGAATATAAATCTATCATGAAAAATCATGTTTGGGAAGTGGTTCCTAGACCTAAGGACAAATCTATTGTATCTTCAAAGTGGATCTATAATAGCAAGCATGTTGCAGATGGTAGCATAGAAAAACATAAAGTCATAATTGTAGCCCAAGGGTTCTCACAAAAATAAGGCATATATTATGATGAAACATTTGCCCCGTTGCGAGGTATACTTAAATTATAACTATCATATCCTTAGCTTGTATTTTTGGTTGGAAACTTGAACAAATGGATATCAAAACTGCTTTTCTGAATGGTTATATAGAACAAGAATTTTATGTTGAAAAACCTGATGGTTTTATATTGCATGGAAAGGACTCACATGTTTGCAGGCTTAAAAATATTTATATGGTCTTAAGCAAGCACCAAGGGTGTGGTATGACACCATGGACACTTTCTTGAAATATATTTCCTTTAAGAAATGCAGATCCAAATCTATATCTAAGAGTTATTAGGAATCAACCTATCATCCTAGTTTTATATGTTGATGATTTTTTCCTGGCAGTAGATGACAGCTTGATAAGCTAATGCAAGAAATAACTTATAGAAATATTAGAAATGAAGGACCTGGGTAAAATGCATTACTTCCTAGGTTTGGAAGTGTGGCAAAGAGAAGGATAGACATTTCTATCTTAGGGCAAGTATATAGTGGATATCCTGAAAAGGTTCGGGATGCTTGATTGTAAAAACATGAAAACATCAATGATAACAAATATGAAGAAGCTTAATGAGACAAGTACATGTGCAGATTCAGTGGATCCCACATTATGCAGACAGCTGATTGGATCACTTATGTATTTGGTTCATACTCAACCTAATATTGCATATGTTGTTAGCGCATTGAATCAATTCATGGCTGATCCTAGATAGAGATAGTGGGTAGTATGTAAACACATTCTGCGATATCTACAAGGAACCATTACTCATAGTATAAGCTACTCAGCAAGTGGTGGTATAGGGTGAAAAATGTGAAGTTAAAACACATTTTGCCCTTTTTTGACGTTGAAAATCGTAATTCTCTATGTTTTTCAACTTCAACTCCACTAAACTCATATTTTTATCGCAAATTATGCTTTGACATAAAAACAAGAATTGTAGAGAATTGTCTTACCTCCATACCGATATTTTTTTTTAAAAAAAATATTGACATATAGAGGGGTAAATTTGTTGTTTACTAACTGCATATACTTGAAATTTTCAGGCAAACATAAATAGTCACTTTATTATCCTTTACTTTTTTTAGGGAAGGTTATTCATTTTTTGGAAAAAAACCACAGCATCATAATCTGCATATATTGCACTAGTGCACAGACTATTTTTTTGGTAATTTTCGGATCAAATCACTATTTTTTATTATTTTTTGAAATGGACGAAGACAAAAAAACAGTGATGTTTCAGTACATTTTATTATCCTTTGATTTTCTTTTCAATGTGATCGTCAATAAGAAAAATGAGAGTACCCTTTTGAAGTAGACAGAGAGAGGAAGTGCACTATGATTTTTTTAAATTTTTTGGTGTCCTCGTTTGAAAGTTATTGAATTTTCATTCAGTGCAATTTTTCGAACAATGAAATTCCATAGTGACATAGTTTAGTAAAAAATTAATAAAAAATTGATTTTTTTAATGAAACTCCATAAATCTCACATCATCAAAAACTAGATTTAGAGACGAATCTAATGGTACTTGGTCCGACATATAACATTTTGTTTTTGTAGGTGTTCTGTCCCTCCAAAGTTGCAGGTTTCTCAAAACTGCAGAGTTTTCTGAGTTTTTTGTTGACCAAAAACTCTCGGCCGAGAAAAACTCTTGGCCGAGAAATTTTTAAAACTCTTGGCCGAGAGTTTTAAACCAATTTATGCACGGGAAAACTCCCAGGAAAAAGTTTTAAAAACTCTCGGCCGAGAGTTTTGTGACACAACTCTCGGCCGAGAGTTTTCAAAACTCTCGTCCGAGAAAATACGAAATATTTAAAATCTCTCGGACGAGAGTTTTGAAAACTCTCAGCCGAGAAATTTAGTTGACTTTTTTTCTCGGCCGAGAAATTAAAAAATCCTCCCGAATTCTATCTCATGCCAAAAAGTGTTTCCCAACTTCGCGTTTTCTCCCATATTGACACATAGTTTGCAACTCAGACTGGCTAGGAGTACATTGATAGAAAGAGAACCACAAGTTATTTCTTCATCTTGGGATCCGTGAGATCTCCTCGGTATAGTAAGCTCGGTAGATGAATTACACTTAGTATAGTAGAACCATATATTGCTACTAGTGAAGATAAAGAAGTTGTATGGCTAAGGAATTTGGGTTCCTGCATATAGGAAAATCACCTGGAAACTACAGTAATATTTTGTGACAACCAAAGTTGTATAAATATAGTTGAGAATCATGTCTTTCATAATAAGGTGAAGCACATTGATACAAGATATCATCATGTCCGTGAAATGCTCCAGAAAAATATAATCATGCTATAGTATGTAACAACAACTGAACAGGTTGCGGACATCCTGACCAAGCCTTTGACTCCTCAACAGTTTGTGTACCTACGGAGCAAACTTGGGGTTGTTGAGAATGCCTCTCTTGCTGAGAGGGAGTGTTAAAAATGGCAGCTTCAAGGTTCATTCTCTCCCTTGAGGTGAGCTACCAGGGTAGATGAGAACATATGAGTGTGTCTTGTGAGCTGCAATAAATCAAGGCATGGAAGCTTGCTAAGAACCTTGGTGGTGACTGATACCAAACCCATGGAGTTGGTGAACTATCAGGACAACTCCAAGTTAAGACTGTCTAGTGAGGCCTACTGTCAAATCCATGGACTTGGGGAAACACTAGTCCAAAATCTTGGGTTCGAAATCTTGTGAGCTATATGCAAAATCAAGATGTGGTCTAGCCAAATCAGGTGGACTCTTCTGAAGCTAATATTGTTATGTGTGATAGCCTCTTTATCATGTTGTGATGATGCTTACCTAGGAATTGATCACTCCTAGGAAGCTAAACTTTGACATTGATTGAAAAGCTAGAAGATCACATAGTTAAAAGATCTCTTCTTATTATTGTGTGAACATGATGTTGTAAAACAGATGATGTGATATGGACCATACCAATGAAAGAATGATGTAAATGATGTATAAGCCTTGTTGAGTCATGTAAAAGTGTTGTCAAGTTGTAACTCCTACTCAAGTTGACTAATAGAGATGTAAAAGTGTCATGTAATTTTTATTTGATGTAAGCCTAAGTTTATAAAGGCAAAAGTATTTTTTATGTCAATGTAAAATTAAAAGATAAAGTGGGTCAAAAAAGTACTAGGCTTGAGGGGACTTTATGAAGTCAGGTTGTAAACCCTAAAGGTGACTTTTAGAAGCTTGAAAAGTCAAGCCTATCCACCTTCTAGAAGGATCAAACAAAAAATATAAAAAATGACAAAGAACCTTCACTCTATACATGTAATTCTTTTTTTTCAGCAATTTTCTAGCAAGCAAGCCTATTTACAGGTTTGATTACTAAATTGACCATAAATTTCTCTTCAGGCATCCAAATTGAGAAATTATAGTGGTAGAAAGTAGACTCCAAGGCTTTCCAAGATCAGCTGAACACTCAAGGATATCCAGTCTGAGAAGGGAGATCGTCCCTCACAAAATTCACGCACTTGTTTTCTGTAGAATTGTTTTTCTAGAATTTCTAGAAACAATTTCAAACAAAGAAAAGATCATAACTTTTGATCTAGGCAAGATTTTCTAGAATTTCCACTTGGAGTGGAAAGTAGACACGAAGGCATTCCCCTTTCCACTCAACACTCTTAAGATTTGATGATTTTAAAGCTTGATACAACCTATCAAAGTCAAGATTTCATAATCGACTTTACTACGGGGCTGTGTGGCAATCCTTCTCATATCTAGCCCATGTATGTTAACTTGAGGTGAGGATAAAGTAGTAAAAGTGAAGCTAAGGGTCTATAGCTTCAGATCCATTAGTTATCTCTTCCATGCATGACCATTTTAGTTATACTCCAAGGCATTAAAGTCTCCAGGTGTCTTCTCTCCTAGTTTTATTTTGTAACTCAATATTTGCTTATCTGTTCCACATAAGAAAAGAGATGTTTTGATGGGGTTTCCTCCATTATTGGTTTTCCCGAGGGTATATCTTGTGTATATGTTTCATGGATGTATGATTTCTATATTCATTCCTTAGTTATAATAACAAACACATCATTAAATGTAATCGAACTGTGAAAGAAAAGAAAAATTATATTAGCATTTCATATCACTCTGCAATTTTTTCAACATAAATTTGCACCTATACATATAATTTTTTGAGAAGAAAATTTTATTTTATTTTTTAACTATAATTTTTAGTAAATTTTTGAGCTCGTAATCATTATTTACATATCTTTGACCATATAAAATAGTTCTATAGTTAGCTTTATGCATTCAAGTTTACATATTTTTTACCTTTTCACCACATAGGTTAGTTAGGTAGTTAACTTTATGCATTCAAGTTTTTTAATTGTAATTTATAATCGTCATATTTGGAAAGATACATATAAATACTTTATTGCTCAAAATGATTAACATGTCATACTTTCTCTCTGAAAATTATGTTTATTAGCATCACGAGGATCATGGAATAATATGGGATAGACGATAGTTGCATGTGTTAATAAAATTTAATTAAAAAACACTTTTTTATTTATCCATTTATGCATTCAAAAATATAGTTTTAAAAATGAAATTTTACACATGCTATATTCATATATAGAACCAATACAGATCCATTTTGAAGAGGATTAAATCTTTGCATACTTTTTTTCAAGTTTTGTTCTCTAAAAGACGTTAACATATCAAGAGAATGGATTGTACTCTTGGTAAATTTCAAGTTTTTCTCTCTAATATAGGTTCACATATCAAGAGAATGGATCCTACTCTTGGAAAATTTCAAGTTTTTATCTCTGAAAGAGGTCCACATATCAATGTAATGGATCCTACGCTTGGTAAATATGTGGTTAGATTTTTCCTTTTAGTTTTAGTTTTAGTTTTTTTTAATAATTTTATTTATTAAATTTACATAATTTAGAGAAAGTCAAAATTCTTGTTGCTAAGTTAAGGACTAATTCTCATCAACTATGTTGTGACAGTTATCACTTTTGGCCCAAGAGAGGCATAATCATATAGGCTAATGTTATTCATGGAAAATATCAACTCCGTTGTGACAGTTGGCACTTTTGGGCCAAGAGAGGCATAATTATATAGGCTAATATTATTCATGGAAAATATAAAAGATGACAGTTACCTTAACTTTTGGCTATGGTGTCATGAAAAATATGGTAATGATATTCATCTTAATTTTGGCTATGGTGTCATAAAAATTATGGTAATGATATTAATCTTAAGATACATTGAGGAAATTATGATTAATATTACATATATAATTATATTTTTCATACGTATAATTGTGATGACCACATAGCACAACACATTCCCACACCTTCTGATAGGTCGTTAGTAGTCAAAAAATTCTTATATAAGTTGGTATGTAATAAAGTGGGTTGACATCGTTGGACATTTCTTTTTGGAAACCCGCAAAACATATATATAATCATTGCAACTTGAGAAAAAATATTTAATCACTTTCTCATATTTTACCTTTTCCTACCTAATAAGTATGATTATTTTCATGAAAAATCTAAGAAATTTTCCAAAACAAAATCCACCATTGCACTTCCTCCATGTCTGGATTATACCAATTGACCAATTGGCACCGAACCGTAATCCAAGATTTCCTCCATGGGCACTAAACTAACTAACTTTACTTTTCATTGGTAGACCCATGTCTCCGCTAGTCAATTTTTAATCTACAATTTAATCCAAAATGGTTCTAAAATTAGGTAGAACCCTTTGAATTCCTGTCAAAATAATTGTACTGCAATTTTTTCATTGTTTAGATATGGAGGGTGACACTGCTTTCAACTTCGGAAATAATTCCTCAAATGACATCACAATTTCACTTTACAATACCTACTTTCATGTTGAAGATGGTTGATTTCCACTCGAAATTAACTTCCTAGAATGGGACAAACAAGAATCCCATCCTTTACTCATTGCTTGATTGATATTCATCTTTATCTGAGGACCTTGTTTTTTGTATCTTGAATTTTTAACATATATGTATCTAAAACAATTTAGTTGGCATAAACGTATTAAGATTTTAGCTCATATTTGGTAGAATTATGGATCCATAAAGAGCATAGAAACTATTGGGTAGATGAAATATCATTTCCCTTCTAATAGAAACAAACTCACACATGTCCAAATATCAAATACCATTCAATTAAAAGCTTCCCACAATTCAAACAAAAGCATGTAGCTATCCATTAGAGACACAAAAATGCATCATCTGTCGTTGATTCCAAATTAGCTTATAAATCAGATGACTTTATATTTTCTCAAAAAATAAATATTGGAAAGATACCTATATTTTCCAAATAGGCTTTAAATAAAATGACCTTAACAACTAAATTGAATTTGAAGAAATCAGGAATATATTAATTTCATGTCAAATAGTTGCTGAAATAAATAGTGAGCCTACACAATGTTATGAAACCGTCTCCAAAAATAGAATAAAAGAGAGATCAATGCCTTAGAAATGCGCCACTTACAGGGGGAAACCTCCTTTACATTACATAAAAGGACAATTCTTGGATTATACAAATGAAAAAACCTGCTTCTATATATAGGAGTCCATGGGGTCACAATATAATCCTAGCCTGCCTAACAATAATAATGTAAGGGCAAAATAACAACAATATTGAGGTTACAAGGGTACAGAAATAACAATAAGGGGGCTACGCTAACAACAATAAGGGGCTACACTAACATAGAGGCTTTGTCATCCAATCAAAATTGTCAAGGTTGATATCAACTCAATTTGACGATCGTCTCCTTCCTCTGACAAACAATTATTGGATGCAAATGTTGAATCATAACTTGTTGGGATGGAGTCATATTTCATACCTCTATAATTATAAAAGCTAAAGAACAATAGTGGAGCAATATTTGGTACAGTGGAATGGAAAAATATATGTACATGAAATATTTTCCTCAAACAACACTGCATACGTTGATAGATAGAAAAAGGATGTTGTAATGTGGCAGTACACATGGATTGTGTAAACTACCCCACATAAATTTGCAATTCCAACAAATATTTTTGTATACAAAATTTAAATTTAAATTCAAAGCTGAAATTAATGGCTCCAGGAAAATGGCTTTGAATTAATTTAAAATGTTTAAAAGAAGATAGTTAAAATTAGAAAAAAAACCCCCTTCTTTATGTTGATTGCAGAATATCCTTGAATCTAATATCAACACATGATAGAATTTAGTCATTTCCTTTGTGAAATTATATTTTAGTGTATTTTTGTGCGCCAGTTCCCACAAGGACCTATGGAAATATTTCTCCTCATTACGCTGCATGTTATTACTTGAATATAAATATGTATATAATATTGTGACATAATGGTATGATTGACATAAGGGTTGTTTGAGAAACATCTGTCACATGGGCATTGGCACAAGTGAGATTGTTGTATGTTTAAACACATTTCCTCCCCTCCATCCTCCACCCTTTAGGTTGTTATCTTTTCTTTGTTGCAACATTTTTGAAGTAACATCATAGGCGTGTTCTATTCCTTCGGTGTATCTTTGCACCTTATACTGAGATCCCTCTCGCACTCCCTATTACAGTTCTATTTATATAGAATTATTCAAATAATTTTATATGATGTTAATTTCTTCATTTCATTAAACTAAGATAAACATCCTATATTGCAGGTCTATTTATATAGAATTATTGAAATAATTTTATATGCTAATTCTTTATTGTAAATTAAAAAGAGGTTAATTTTAGAGTTGTGATTCATTTTAATAATTAAAATAGAGGAGTGGGATATTTTATGTTTAGGGAGAAAGAACCTTACACTCAAAGCTTTCTCCCACTATCCTTCAGTGATCTTGTGAGTCTTGTTTTACATAAGGACTCTAGAGAAGAGCAGGTGGAACAATTCCTACTAATTCATATATGAATGTTGAAAGTTGTTAACCCAATGATTTACTCTGTTTTAAGGAAATGATTTACTAAAAGATGAGTGATTTACTATTTGTATTAATGTTGTAATTTACTAAAATCTATATAAATGTAGACATTTCTCCTTTACATTGGCACCTATACATATAACTTTTTAAGAAGAAAATTTTACATTTTTTAACTATAATTTTTAGTAATGTGTTGAGCTTTTAATCAATATTTACATATTTTTTACCACATACGATAGTTCTGTAGTTAGATTTATGCATTCAAGTTTACATATTTTTTATCTTTTCATGACATAGGATAGTTAGCTAGTTAGCTTTATGCATTCAAGTTTTTTAATTTTATTTTATAATCGTTATATTTGGAAAGATAAATATAAATACTTTTTGCTGGAAAGGATTAACATGTCATACATGCTCTCTGAAAATTATGCTTCTTAGCATCATGAGAAGCATGAAATAATACAGGATAGAGGATAGTTGCCTGTGTTAATCAAATTTAATTAAAAATTACTTTTTTAGTTACTTTATATTCCAAATTTTATTATGTGGATTCATATTTAAACAATAACCAAAACCTATTTAAAAATAGTATTGATATATTATAAATTATGTTAATTAGCTAATTATTTTAATAATAATAAATTTGGTAAAGGCTGGGTAAATTTTTTGAGAAGAATAATATTTAAATAATTTTTTTAAATATATTTTATATTTATTATAATATAAACTTAAATTCTATGATGAAATTTAGAAGGTGGAAAAAAATGAACAGGATATATACTATTTTACATAAAATAAAATAGTTTCTACACTACAGAACAATAGCTTTATTTTAAATTAAAATGCATAAATATTAAAACAAACATAAATATATTTTTTATAGTTTTCAATTATGGTGTGGGTAATAGTTAGTTTTAATTAAAGTTGGGATCTAATGTATGACTTTTCATCTTCAAAGGTTTACCTTCCTACTTTCAACAATGCAAAATATAGGACATACATAAATACAATTTTTTTTCTCAATACAACTTTTCCAAATCAGACCTTTTTGGGGAAATTTACAGTAATGTTAGTTATAAAGTTCAAGGTTAATTAGCACTAGTGGTTGAGGGTGAGTTCCTATTATCATGAAACTCAAAAGATGGGTTTCTTACAAGACAATCCCAGGACTGGTATGACTTCCTTTGTTAAGTCCCTATATTACTAGTATAGTCCCTTATTGTTGTTAGTTTAACCCCCTTATTAAAGATACATGTACCCTTGCTGATCCCAGCATTATTATTAATGTGTCTCACATTATTATTTTTAGGCCGGCTAGGACAGGATTGCAGCCCCATGGGAACTCCTATAGTAGGAAAGAACACTCCTATAGTAGGTTTTGTAATTTGTATCATCCAAGAATTGTTCATTCATGTAATGTAGTGGAGGTTTCCCCCTCGAAGTGACTTATTTATAAGGCATTGATATCTCTTTTCTTATATTTTTGGAGTTGGTTTCACAATATTTGGTATCAGAGCTTTGGGATTCTAGGGTTTTGCTGCTCCAAACAGTCGTCATGCTATCCCAAAAACTGCTTCTACGGTTTCAGACCCAAAAGTTTTAGAGTGTGAAGCCAAAATCCCGTGAAACATCGTCAAAATATTTTAGAGCTTGGTTCGCAATATTTTTGGAGATGATCTCAGGTGTTAGGTACTCTTGTGCTCCCGAATTTAACTTAAACATGTCATCGTGGCACTGCTAATCACTTTTTTCTACCAAGTTTCAGAAGATGAAATTTTTAGAGTACGAAGCCAAAATTCTGAGGAACATCGTTGCCAAATTTCAGATATTGGTTTGCAATATTTTCAGAGATATGATCTATGGAAATTAGGGATTTTTGAGACTTCTGAATTTCATCTCAAAAAGGTGATCGTGGTAAAATATTCATAACTCTCTGTCTGACCATCAGATTGGAATGATGTGCAAGTGGCAGAAAGCGTGGTGGATGTAGCTTTCATTTTATCAATTTTATAGCTGAAGGGCGAGGAAACAAAGGATTACGTAAGATGATGTACAAGTTCACTCTACTGAACCAGTCCAAAATTGGGTCATTGTGGGAGATTAGACATAACTTTGCCTTGAAGAATCCAAATCATATCAGACCTGTGGAATTTGAAAGAAGCTTTAGAGGGATACTACAGGGCTGAATTTCAGATATTGAGGATCCACAATTATAGAGATAATTCAATTTCAATATCGAGCTCCTCAAAAGCAAGTAAAAGGTGTGTATTTTTTTTTCCGAAATTGCATAAGTCTTGTTTAAAGAATCAAGTTGAACTCCAAGAATAATGATATCAAGAGTTGACTCCAAAATGGGCTCAAATAATGTAGAAAGCTCTACTATGACTCATGAAGACGAAGAATGGCAACATGATATATCAAAATTACAAGAGCAAGTGCAACAAATTTCACTCTCGCAAAGAGCAACAAAAAATGACATGGAAGTTTTGAAGAAAGGCGTGGAAACTAAGATGGATAGTTTGAAGAAAGACATGGAATCTAAGATGTATGGTTTGAAGAATGGCATGGAATCTAAGATAGATGGCATGGAAGATAGCATGGAATCTAAAATGGAAAACATGAAGAAGGATCTAAAAGTAGACATCAAAGATTTGGCAAAGTTGATACAAGAAATGTTTCCTAATGGTGAAAATATAGTAGAGAAAACTCATGATGAGAACAAAATAAATGTTAATGTAATGTTCTAGCCTCAAGCTAAATTTAAGAAAATTATAGCTTGCATATTTTTATCTTTTGAATGTTTCTGGCAAGGACCCCTTGACCCCTTTAGATGAAGAAATAACACTCCTTGTGTGAAAGGAGGCATAATAAAGCAGCTGATTTGAGCACCACATGGTGTGAAAAGGATTGGATCATGCTTGATCTAGCCATTTTGACC